>CM040395.1:57930597-57943097 GCA_022702515.1 Ilyophis sp. 1 JC-2022 | reverse complement strand
AACCAACCCTGCAATTAACTAATTTTCTCACTCTTTCTCTTTCTCTCTCCCCTATTTTTCTCCTTCCCTCTTTACCCCCCCCCTCTTTCTCTTTCTTCCCCCCTCTCTCCCTCTCTCTCTGTCCCTCCATCAGGAAGTGGACCAGCGCTGGGCAGAGTACCAGGCCCGCTTCCCCGCCCTGCAGCAGTGGGCCCGGCAGTACACACTGCTCATGGCTGACAAGAACTTTCCACAGAACCCTGTGGAGCTGAAGGTGAGGGGGGGAGGGAGGGAGAGAGAGATGAAAGGACCAGTAGAGGAGGAAGAGAATGGGATGAGAGGTGGGGAGAAGGGGGGAGAGCAGGAAGGGGGACACAGAAGGGGGACCAGCTGCAAGGAGGCGTTGAGTTAAGAGGGATGTTACATTTTTTTGAGAACAGTGAGCACTTGCTGACCGCCGTCCTTCGATCGAGCACGTCCGCTAACGCCACCCCTCCACCCTCAGGCACTTTACAACGAGTACGTCCATTTCAAAGAGACGGAGATCCCGGGTAAGGAGATGGAGAAGAGCCGGATCGAGCACCTCTACAAGCTGCTGGAGGTGAGACAGCGAGAGGGGAGGGAGACCTGGAGTCCACAATTCATCATGAGGCTCGCAGACCCTCACAGGCCGCGAACAATGGCCGCTTGCTCTCTGTCCTGGGATTAACTCTGGTCTTAAGACTCATCTGTATCAAAAAGGCTGATTGTGCGGTTTTTTAATCCGGGCGCGGGTGGAGGTGGGTTGGGTAGGGGGTGGGGGGGTTGAAGAATGCCCCCTCTGTGTGGGGTTGTTTGTTTCTCGTGCTCGTGCTCGTCCCCCTGGGGGGGGTGAAGATGCCCCCCTTCCCCGGTGTGGTAATGAGCGTGTGTGTGTGTGTGCTTACTCTATCCTCCAGGTGTGGATGGAGTTTGGGCGTATCAAACTCCCTCAAGGCCTCCACCCGAATGACCTGGAAGAGGAGTGGGGCAAGCTGATCCTGGAGATGCTGGAGCGGGAGAAGGCCCTGCGGCCGGCCGTGGAGAGGTGGGGCGGAGAGGCAGGGGGCCGTGTCAGCGTGGGCCGCAGTGATAACTGTGGGATAGCTGGATGAGTTTAGTGTCTGTAGAGCACTGTTGGGGCAGTTATGTTTCTCCGTGCTGTACCGTACTGTCCTATGCTCCAAACTAAGATACCATTGTTACATTTAATGCAGTTAGCAAATGCTATTATTAGCCAGAGCGACTTACACCAATTACATTCTTTACATACAATCCATGTGTACAGCTACATATTTACTTGGAATGTCTGGGAATCAAACCTACAACCTCAGAGATAGAAGGCCAGGTCCTTAAGGGGGCAGTACTGTGACTGGGGCAGTAAGCTGACTGCAGGGCTGTAAGGGGGCAGTAATGTGACTGGGGCGGAGGGCATTAAGGTCACTGTGGGGCTGTATTGTGAGACTGTGGTGTCTTATGTCCCAGGCTG
The DNA here is from genome assembly GCA_022702515.1 of Ilyophis sp. 1 JC-2022. Lineage (NCBI taxonomy): Eukaryota > Metazoa > Chordata > Actinopteri > Anguilliformes > Synaphobranchidae > Ilyophis > Ilyophis sp. 1 JC-2022. The sequence goes on along the minus strand of CM040395.1, from coordinate 57,941,611 downwards.
GAGCTGCTTCTACAGAAGGCCAATAAGATCCAGAACGCAGCGCTGGACTGTGAGGAGAAACTCACTCACGCCAAGAACACGCTGCAGGCTGTAAGTGTGTCCCACTGTGTATGCGTCGCTGTGTCTGTGTGTGTGTGTGTGTGTGTGTGTGTGTGTCTGTCTCTGTGTGTCTGCATTGAGTGAGTGTCTGTTTGTGTTTGTGTTAAGGGTATGTCTGTGTTACAGATATTTCTCGTGAATTTATTCATGTCTGTTTGTATCATCTGTGTGTATGTAGAACAGTGTTAGTCTGTTAGCATGCTGTGTGTGTGTGTGTGTGTGTGTTTTGTATGTATGGTATCTAACCCTCTCCCCCCTGCAGGACGTGTTGAATCTGGAGAATGGGGAGCCAGTACGCTGTGAGCAGGAGCTGGGCGTGTATCTGCAGGACTGCGAGGCGCTTATCCGACAACTTCAGCTGGACCTGCAGATACTCAGGGATGAGAAGTACTACCAGGTGGAGCAGCTGGCCTTCAGGTGAGCAGCAGAGAGAGTGTGTGCATGAGGTAGTGTGGAGCAGTGTGTGTCTGTATATGTGAGACACAGTGTGTAACTGGTGTGTTGTTGTTAAATGTGAAGAGACAGTACGTAGCCGTATTTGTCAAGACAGAATGCAAGTCTTGCAGTTTGTAACGGCATTTTGCTGTGTGTAACGGCATGTTGCTGTGTGTAACGGCATGTTGCTGTGTGTAACAGTGTGATGCTGTGTGTAATGGCATGTTGCAGTTTTGTAACAGTGTGTTATACTTTGTAACAGCGTGTTGCAGCGTGTAACAGCGTTCGGCCTACTGTAACAGTAATTTGCTGTGTGTAACAGTGTGTTTCTGTGTGTAACAGCGTGTGGCTGAGTGTAACAGTGTGTAACGGTGTGTTTCTGTGTGTAACAGCGTGTGGCTGAGTGTAACAGTGTGTAACGGTGTGTTTCTGTGTGTAACAGCGTGTGGCTGAGTGTAACAGTGTGTAACGGTGTGTTTCTGTGTGTAACAGCGTGTGGCTGAGTGTAACAGTGTGTAACGGTGTGTTTCTGTGTGTAACAGCGTGTGGCTGAGTGTAACAGTGTGTAACGGTGTGTTTCTGTGTGTAACAGCGTGTGGCTGAGTGTAACAGTGTGTAACGGTGTGTTTCTGTGTGTAACAGCGTGTGGCTGAGTGTAACAGTGTGTAACGGTGTGTTTCTGTGTGTAACAGCGTGTGGCTGAGTGTAACAGTGTGTAACGGTGTGTTTCTGTGTGTAACAGCGTGTGGCTGAGTGTAACAGTGTGTAACGGTGTGTTTCTGTGTGTAACAGCGTGTGGCTGAGTGTAACAGTGTGTAACGGTGTGTTTCTGTGTGTAACAGCGTGTGGCTGAGTGTAACAGTGTGTAACGGTGTGTTTGGCCTCGCAGGGTGTCGTGTCTACAGGAGGAGCTGGTCTCTCTTCGACTGCAGTGTTCCAGCGTGTACAGAAAGGGCCATTTCTCCCTGGGGGGCTTGGCCAGCGAACAGGGCGGCCAGCGGGGCCCAGGGCGGGATGGCCTCTCTCTGCCCCTGGGGGCCCAGACGCTGCTGGGAGCCGTGGGGGCCGTGGGGGCCTTGCTCAGACGGCCCATGACCCGCTCAGAGCTGGTGGCCATGTCATCGTCTGAGGACGAGGGCAGCCTGAGGTTCATCTACGAGCTCCTGGGCTGGGTGGAGGAGACGCAGGTGAGAAAGGGTTAAACACACTTTCATTGTGTTATTTTAAAGTGTGCGGTGGATATTTATGTGGTTTGGTAAATTTCTTGCAAAATATTGAAATATGTTTTGAAACTGAATTGAATTCTGAGAGACAGTGAGAGATGACGGAAGCGAGGGATAAGAAGGAAGGAAGGAGAACATGAAGTAGTTTTTTTATTCAGAAATATGCAGGAAGGGGAATTGTGGTGGTTCAGGGGAAAGTGTTTGCAGTATTATGATGTGCGTGTGTTATGTGTGTGTGTGTGTGTGTGTGTGTGTTGGGGTATCAGGATCTCCTGGAGCAGGCAGAATGGGGTGCTGACCTCCCCTCTGTGGAGCAGCACATGCAGGATCACAGAAGCATACACACTGCAGTGGAGCAGCTGCTGCACAGCCTGAAGGAGGCACGCAGCTATGAGGTAAATGTACACACATCTCCAGCGTGCGCACACACACAGACACACACCTACAGCGTGCGCACACACACACACACACATCTACAGCGTACGCACACACACAGACACACACCTACAGCGTGCGCACACACACCTACAGCGTGCGCACATACACACACACACACCTACAGCGCACGCACACGCACCTACAGCGTGCGCACACATATTACACACAACGACAGCGCGCGCACGCACGCACATGCACCTACGGTGTACAGTGCGCACACACACACACACACACACATACATACACACACCTACAGCGTGCGCACACATATTACACACACCTACAGCGCGCGCACACGCACCTACAGTGCACACACATATACACACGCCTACAGCGTGCGCACACACACATACACACACACACACACACACACACACACACACACCTACAGCGTGCGCACACACACACACACACCTACAGCGTGCGCACACACACACACACACACACCTACAGCGTGCGCATACACACACACACACCTACAGTGCACACACACACACACACACACACACCTACAGCGTGCGCATACACACACACACACCTACAGCGTGCGCACACATATTACACACACCTACAGTGCGCGCGCACACGCACCTACAGTGCGCACTCACACATAAACCTACAACATACACACACACACACACACACACACACACACACACCTACGGCACACACAGTGCAGTGCAGTTACATGGAGCACTTCTGGGTTGTGGAGTTCAGTGTATGGTTGGGTGTTCTTGACTTTCTCAGACTCAGTGTTCCTTTCTCTCCCCAGTCCACCATCTCACCTAATTTCCACAGCAGTTACTCCGAGACCCTGGCCAAGCTTGAACACCAGTACTGCAAACTACTGGTAAGAGTGAGAGTGAGAGAGATAGTGTGTGTGTGTATGTGTGTGTGCTTGTCTGTGTGTGTGTGTGTGTGTGTGCGTATCCATAGGGATACAGACTCCTGCAGTAATCAGCTGTGTTGTGCTGCAGCTCAGTGCATTTAATCACATCACAGAGTGACTGAACCTTGAGAGAGCACCTGCTCTGTCCCCTGTCCATCTGTGTCGATGACAAACCCATATGCCACTTCCTACAGTCTGTTTGAAGCCAAACATTATAAATGCTTCAACACTGTTAGTGGTGTGGCTGCCTTTAATGCTGCTCTCGCCTGAGCAAGGGAGAGCTATGCACACACACACACACGCACTCCAATATATTTATTGAACCCCGTTATTTTAATATTTTAAGTGAATTGAGACAAATTAACATTTATGACGAGCTCTCAGCTGTGTGGCTGAGAATCGGGGGAAGAGCGAGCCCTTGTGGGCTTCTTTAAAAACGGTGCGTGGTTGCAGGAACACTCGTCATGGCGACTGCGTTGCCTGGAGAGCCTGCACGCGTTCGTGTCTCGCTGCACGGAGGAGCTGATCTGGCTGAACGAGAGAGAGGAGGAGGAGCTGGCCTTCGACTGGAGTGACAGCAACACCAACATAGCGGCGAAGAGGGAGCTGTACACTGTGAGTGTGTGCCCTCGAACATGCTCACGCGCTTCTACACACATGCTCACGCGCGCACACACACACACACACGCACACACACGCACACACACACACACACATATATACACACACACACACACACACACACACACACACACACACACACACATATACACACACACGCACATATATACACACACAAGCACATATAGACGTGCACACACACACACACACACACAGGCACACCCGTACATACACACACACACACACACACACACACACACACACACACACACATAGACGTGCGCACACACACACAGGCACACCCGTACATACACACACACACACGCACACACATATATACACATACACATATACACACACACGCACATATATACACATACACATATACACACACACAAGCACATACACGCATACACGTGTGCACACACACAGGCACACATATATACACATACACATATATATACACATACACGCGCACGCACGCACACACACACACACGCACATACACACATGCACATAAATACAGACATGCACGCACACAGAGACATAGACGTAGGCGGCAGTGTAGTATAATGGTTAAAGAACTGGCCTTGTAGCCGAAAGGTTGCAGGTTCGATTCCCAGGTAAGACACTGCCGTTGTACCCTTGAGCAAGGTACTTAACCTGAATCGCTTCAGTATATATCCAGCTGTAGAAATGGATAATATGTAAAAAAATGCTAAAAAGTTGTGTAAGTCGCTCTGGATTAGAGCGTCTGCTAAATACTTGTAATGTAATAGACAGGCATCCACTGTCTTTCTCTCACAATTAAACTGGCAACAGCATCAATGAGGCAGTAAATTACTCTGGATGTAATAACAGGAAGGCAGTGGTGAACATGGGAAGTAGAGATAACAGGATTTTCTTCTATGTTGTTCTATTTTGATCAACCTTCCTGTCTCACCCTTTTCCCCCAGGATATGAAGTTCGAGCTGGAGGAAAAACAGGAAGTGATGTGTTCTCTACAGGAAACAGCTGACCGCCTCTGTCAGGAGAATCACCCAGCCAAACAGACAGTGGAGGTAAAGCCTCTGCTCCACGGTGGGGGAGGAATGTTTGCTTCTCTCCAATGAACGTAGAAACAATATTCATCTCATATCTGTGAGGAAACAATATTCATCTCATATCTGTGAGGAAACAATATTCATCTCATATCTGTGAGGAAACAATATTCATCTCATATCTGTGAGGAAACAATATTCATCTCATATCTGTGAGGAAACAATGCCACTAATACATTTTTGGTGTAACTGAGGTAATTTTTCCCAACATGGAGGAGCTTCATTCTGTGAAGAATTGCTTCATGTGCTTCACTTTACTTCCGCCAAGTAGAACCATCTTAGCTAATTAACCCCCCCTCCCCCTCCCCCCGGCTACCTATAGATGTCAGTCATGATATTCCCTCAGGTGTAGAGAAGTCTCCTATATCTCCTATATACATTTCATATGATTTCATTGGCTCTTTTCCCGATCTCTCAACCGACCAGAATTTTACTTCATCTTTTTCTTTTAATAAAAGATATTTTTGTCATTACATTACAGTACAGTCATTTAGCAGATGCTTTTATCCAAAACGACATACAGTAAGTGTACTGAGTCATTATCTCAGCGAAACAGTTTGAGTTAATCGCTCAAATGGCCTCTAAGGCAGCACCATGATGTTTGGGAAACAGGGGGGGATCCTTTTTGGCGTTGGTCCTTATTTGATGGCAGTTTGACGTGCTGGTGGCGCTTTTTCCAGGCCTACAGCGCCGCCCTGCAGACTCAGTGGGAGTGGGTCAGCCAGCTGTGCCTTTGTGTGGAGCAGCACCTGAAAGACAACACCGCCTACTTCCAGGTACGGCCCCTCCCCCGTGGCGACAGGAAATGAGTGTGTGCAAGGGAACTGTGTTTAGATTTCTCTGCATGTTATTTAACTCTTATTCACTGGGCTCACAGGATTGGAAGAAACCTTTCCGTCTTTTTGTATTTGTCAGGGTCTGATCTTGTGTTTAATTTTGTTGTTGTGTTGAAAGTGATTGAATGGAGACCCTTTATGACCTGCAGAGAGGTGGGCGATGCTTTCACAAGTGACAGGAATACTGACAGCAACAAACAGGAAAATAAGTGAACTGCACTCTATTAATAATAATAATAAACTGCTGATTATCCCTCAGTTTGTGAGCGATGTGCGGGACTGTGAGAGTTACCTGCGGCAGCTCCAGGACACCATAAAGAGACAGTACACCTGTGACAAAAACAGCAGACTGGGCAAGCTGGAGGACCTGCTGCAAGACTCTATGGTAATGGCTCCTTCCTGATCACACCCGTATATGCCCGCAAACGTGTACGTACGTACGTACACACACACACACACACACACACACACACACACACACACCTCCTGATCTCCTTTGCACTCATTTTTATCCATCTCGTTCTTCCCTTGTGGTCCCTTCTCTTATTCCCTTGTGGTCTCTTCTCTTATGGTCAGCTCCAGTTAAACAGTCTCATTTTCTCTTTTTGCCTATAGTTTAAAAAAAAATGTAACAATGGTTTTGAAGTCAGAAATCCGATATGTACGCATTGCTTTTATGGATTAGTATTTGGGACCAAGTCAGTTCAAAGTCACGGTGCTTTTTTAGGTCACACTTAGGCTCTGAATTCACGTCTTCAAAACAAATGATAAAAATGATGAGAGGATTATGATATTAGTGTTTCTGTGAAGGCCTAGTCTTCTTATGCCGTTGTACTCTATTCATGTGTAAGGACAAGAACTGTAATGTGATGTAATGAACTACAAACCAAGGAATCCACAAAGTGGCTCCGCCTCCTCCCTGACCATAGAGCAGATGGCACTGTGGGAGTGAGGCTCACTGTGCAGGCCAACAGAACAGTGGGCTTTTCCGTGTGGGTATCACAAGCAATGGGGGAAAACTGGCACGGGCGTCATCATCCGCTGTGGAGCAGATAATTAGGCGATTGATAGGTGTATTGTAAGTGATGCCTGTAAAAGAGTTGCTCGTAACCGTGCCGGTGACCCCTTGTGGTGTGGAGGGAATGTTAATTCAGGAGTGTCAAGGGATAAATGCTTTGTTGAGCATATACTGTATATGAAGTGATTCTGTATGAAATATGAAATGTAGTTGTTAGTAGTCTTTAGTTTTAGCAGCGGACAGTGTGTGAGGGGTGTTTGTTATGATGGATGAATGCCTCTTGTGTGTGTGTCATGTGATAGATGGATGATCTTTTCTGTGTGTGCGCGAGAGGGAATTAAAAACAGCGTGAGTTCAGCGCTCCGGTTCTCACCAGGGAGAGAGATTAAATGGCATGGCGTCAGATGCCTATAATGTGCTCCTCGCTGCAGAAACCAGTTTGTTTGATTAATTGTTGTGTTGCTGTGCGTATTAAAAGGATGTTTATCTGAGAGTGTCAGAGCGCTCGCTGTAATGATTACATTTCCACGACTCTTCTCCGCCACTCCCTCTCTTTCTCTCTTGCTTTTTCTTTTTTTCTTCTGCTACACTCTGCCCATCACAGCACAGCTCAAATGGATTTCTGAAAATAGCACCGTTCGAATTGTTGCGCTCGCTTAATATTGACACCGGTTACAGATTCAGTGTGCGGTAATGCGGACTAGTAGTGCTCCCATCTTTCTCTTGGCCTTCCCTGGATATTGCCAGTGAGCTTTTGCCTTCAAGAAACCCATCTCTCTCAGGAGAGAAAGGTTAGACGGGTTCATTCTAAATGGCGTTATTAGCTGTTACACTAATGCAAGATTTAATTATTAATGACAAGTACAGCCGTGATATTAACGTTAACTCAGCAAGTTGTGTCACTGTCACTGACTTCACATGTTGTACTCGAGTTTAAACGGGTGCACTTCAGGCAAGACGGCAAGCGCAAAACACAGCAGCACTAAGGGGCCGTCAATAAATGTCATGTTGAAGATGGACTGGCTGATTGGTTGACTGATTGGTTGATTGACAGGAGGAGAAGGAGCAACTGATCGAGTACCGCAGCACCGTGGCGAGCCTAGTGGGTCGGGCCAAGGCGGTGGTACAGCTCGGCCCACGCAACGCTGACTGCACCGTGGCGACGACCACGCCCATCCGTGCCATCTGCGACTACAGGCAGATCGAGGTATGCCACGCCCCGCCCCGCCTCCATCCCCTCTGCCTCTCAGCTGGCCCTGCCTGGCTCAAACCTTTGGCTCTTATGGCTGTTATTTCCTCCTAGCTTATGGTGCAAAGGGTCATCTCTGATGAAAAACTGTCGTAGCCATTTTGGCTCAAATACCAATCGGCGTTACTTTCCGGTTGTGATCCAATGATAAAGTTGCTTTCTGTCTGAAAAAAGAGTGATGGATCAAGGAAGAATCTAGAATTACAAACCCAACCCATGTTGAACAAATATGAAATGCAAATACAAATTATCATCTGTTGGCCATTTGCAAACTGTTGAGGTAAGATAAAATGAAAATGTGCATTCAGTGAGCCTGTTCTTATGAAAATGAAAGTCTAAATATTAAAACATCACTTGATAAAAAGGCAGAAGTAACATCACATGAAGTGTCCCAACAGGAATGTCACAGGATATTAGGATTTTCTAAAAGAACAGCCAAATTCAGGTGTTGACTGTACGTAGCACAACACACACATGGTCACAAATAACCCACTGAGGCTTTATATGTGCGAAGCATTGGTTTGATCCCAACCTAATTTGGAATATCCCGTTATCTGCAAATGCAGCTGCATTTGTGCGTTAACCTCACTGCCAATTCGAGTGTGTAGACATCTGTGGTTCTCCGGAACACGTGGTGTCGCCAGTTTGCTTCTTTGCACACTGCAGACGACAGCTAAGCTGGCATTGAGTGGACTCTGAGGAAGGCCTTTCATACACGGCTTTGACAAGCAGTCCATTCAATTGACCAGTGGGGGTCGATAGAGAGCAATGAAACACGGACCCCTAAACGACCCTGGGCGACGCATCGCCCTGTGGAGCTACCGGCCACAGTCGGTGCTAGCTTGGCCCGGATTCGATCCAAGACCATGGGGCTCATCTTTGCACCGCAGTGTGGTTCTGTAACCGAAGGAGCCACCCAGTAGCTTTAAAATTTAAAAGCTCTTAAATTATTAAACTCTCCTGCCTGCCGCATTATTGCAGACATGCATTTCGCCTGCTGCTGACATCATCACTGAAGGTGCCAGTGACAGCCCTGTTCTAAACCCTCATTAACAGAGAAGCTTGCGGTCTCTGAGGATTGAGTGCAGACTCTGAGACTGGCGGAGGAACAGTGAACACATCAGTGCTAGTGCTGAGCTGATCTGTATACCATCCTGCCTTTTGTAAAATGTGAGAGACATACGCAGTGTATAGTTTACAACAGACGCGTGTAGAGCCACAAGCTCCCTGCGTTATACGCTAGCAGTCTTAGGTTGCTGTGTTGTGGTCAGTGAGCACTGCGTTTGAAACCTGTCGTACCTGCAGCAGGCCTGGTCAGGGTGCAGCGGTGGGTATGCCAGCTAGGGCTCGAACCCATGACTCATGTACACAGTTCGAGTGTCCAATACACAGGACAGTACAGGACAGCTTTGGGTGTAGTTCAAATATATGATCTCCAGACATCTAAATGTGCCCCCCCCACACACACACACACACACACACACACACACAACAACTGTAGGCTCTGTCATGCTTGTTACCCAAAGATTGAATCTACATAATCTATACAATGCCCCCAAATAACCTCTGTCTCCTCCCCTCTTCTCTTTCCCTTTGCTCCTTCTCTTCATCCCTTTCTTTTTCTCTCTCTCTTGCTCCCCCTCCCCTTCCCCCTCTTCCTCTTTTGTGTCTGCGGGCTGGCAAGGCTAACACACAGGTATTGCCTTTACTCTCCTCCGTGCTCAGATTACACGCTGTGCACTAAAACAGAACAGAACAAAACAGAACAGAACATAGGGATTGAGCAGAGAGCTGCAGTACTGCATGGTGCCACTAGGGACCTACAAGAGCCTGTAGTACCACTGCAGCATTTTGACACGTCACCTACCAGTACCAGCCGAGCTATGAATTGACAATGGGGGGAAAATCTGCATATGAAATTCCTTTGCCAATACACAGCTGTGATCCATGAAATTTCAGGGTGCAATTCTGGGAGCTCACGGCTGTTAAGTGGCACTTTTCTTTGACGTGAGGCTGAAGGGAGCCTGTCAATACAGACCTCAGACAGATCACTAAAATGTACAACTTAATCGAACATGATGACTAGAAGGTTAGTCGGGCCCGAGAGGAGACTCAGAGAAGCCTTTTGGAGAGAAGCCAGGGCCCTGTCGAGAGAGATGGTGGAAGGAGCGATTGATGTTCTTGGCCTCAGTCATCACCTGTTTGGCTTTGCTGTGTGTGCGCAGCGGAGGGGCGTGCGTTTGTTTCGGGAGCACAAGCTTTGGAGTTCCTTTGTGCCGCACTAAAATGCTTCCCTGCGCTCATGACTACCCCAAGCTTCATTTAATTTCATTTGCGTTGTTTTTTGGGTTCCTGATTTCAGCACTTTGCTCTAATCAATTTCTCATACTTTTATACAGAGCCTTGCCAATATAAATAGATACATAAATGCATCTATTATATTGTGTGCTACGTGAGTAGATATAGAGAGACTTGCTTTAGTCCATTTCTGCCTGCTTTTACTGCTTGGGTTTGTAGATGTAGAAGTCTTGTCAAATCCATATTTTCATACTTGCATGGTATGTGTGAAATACTCGGCGGTTAATTTGAAAGGATGGAAGGGTTTCTGTGATTTATTTGTTGTAATTTTTCACATAGAAGTCCTGTTCATTTGTTTATATTACAGCAGGTACATACATTCAGTCTCTCTCAGTAGTGCACTGTACCTGTGCAATCAAAGGCAGTGATCTACAGATAAGCTGTGTTTAGCTACTTTAGGTTACGTCACTTTAGGTTAGGCTCCATCTTTAATTCAATGAAATGCAGGCGGATGCTTTTACTTGTGGAGTCAGTGGATTAGCTACTGTGCATAAAATATTGCCTTTCTTTTCTCTTTTTTCCCCCTCCATTTATGGCTTCTATCAACCCCCCTACATCCCTCACTTTCCATCTCACTATCATTCTCCTCTTCTCTATTCTCCCTCTGTCCTCCCATCTCCCTCTGTCTATCTCTTCCACCATTTTTTTTTCTCTGTCTATTCTCTGTTTATCTGTCTCTCTTTTTCACACATCCTCATGTCGCCCCCTGCGTTTCCCTCTCTCCCTCCCTCCCTCCCTCCCTCCCTCC